>CM033477.1:52340788-52356934 GCA_019447015.1 Hymenochirus boettgeri | reverse complement strand
GCGAGTAGAAAAAATGTCTATTACACCTATACGCGAGTATAAATATCGGAATTTGTTCTCGAATCGCGTGATAAATGTCTATTATACCTATACGCGAGTAAATATCGAATTCTCGAATCCATGAAGTTAAAATGTCTCTTATAACTATTCTAAATAAGCCGATAAATATCGATTCCCTCGAATCCTGAGTAAAATGTCTATTATACCTATACGCGAGTAAATATCGAATTCTCAAATCCACAGTAAAATGTCTATTATATCTATATGCGAGTAATATCGAATTACTAATCCGCAAGTAAAATGTCTATTATACTATACGCGTAAAAATATCGAATTCTCGAATCCATCCAGTAAAATGTCGTATTATACCTATACGCGAGTAAAATCGAATTCTCGAATCCACAAGTAAAATGTTCTTTATACTATACTGCGAGTAAATATCGAATTCTCGAATCAGTGAGTAAAATGTCTATCATACCTATACGCGATTAAATATCGAATTCTCGAGTCACTAGTAATGTCTATTATATCTTATGGGAGTAAATATCGATACTGATCCGCAAGTAAAAAGTCTATATAATACCTATACGTGAGTAAATATCGAAATTCTCGACTCTGCAGTAAAATGTCTATTATACTATACGGATAAATACGAAGTATCGACCGCGAGTAAAATTTCTAGTATTCCAATGCTGCAGTAATATCGAATTCTTGAATCCGTGTAAATGTCTATTATACCTATACGCGAGTAAATATCGAATTCTCGAATCCGTGAGTAAAATGTCTATTATACCTATACGCAGTAAATATCGAATTCTCGAATCCATGAGTAAATGTCTATTATATACCTATACGCGAGTAAATAATCGAATTCCTCGAATAGCCTGAGTAAAATGTCCTATATCATACTATACGCGATAAAATCGAATTCTCGATCCGTAGTAAATGTCTATTATATCTATACGGAGTTAGTATCGAATTCTCGAATCCTCGACGTAAAATGTCATTATAATATCCGACGTAGTAAATATCGAATTCTCGAATCCGACGAGTAAAATGTCTATTATATCATATGCGAATAAATATTGAATATTGATCTCAAGTAAAATGTCTATTATTCTATACTGCGAATAAATATCGAATTATCGAATCCGCGAGTAAAATGTCTTGTACCAATGGCAAGTAAATATCGAATTCTAGATCCTCCGCGAGTTAAAAATGTCTATTATATACCTATACGCGAGTAAATATCGAATTCTTCGAAATCCGGAGTAAAATGTCTATTATACCTACTATTGCGATAAATATCGAATTCTCGAATCCATGAGTAAAATGTCTCTTATACCTATCCCGAGTAATAACGAATTCTTCTAATCCATGAGTAAAATGTACTATTATTCCTTACGCATAAATATCGAATTCTGAATCCGTAGTAAAATGTCTATCAACCTATACGCGATTAAATATCGAATCTCGATCCTAGTAAAATGTCATTATACTATAGAGTAAATATTGAATTACATAATCCGAAGTAAAAGTCTATTATACCTATACGGAGTAAATATCGAATTCGCGAATCCACAGTAAAATGTCTATTATACATATACGGAGTAATATCGAATATCTCAAATCCGTGAGTAAAATGTCTTATTCCCTATACGCGAGTAATAATCGAATTCTCGAAATCACATGAGTAAAATGTCTATTATATCTATATGCAGTAAATATCAAATATGAATCTGAATTAAAATGTCTATTATACCTATATGCGAATAAATATCGAATTATCGAATCCGCGAGTAAAATGTCTATTATCCATACGCAAGTAAATATCGAATTCTCGAATCCGCGAGTAAAATGTCTATTATACCATATACGCGAGTAAATATCGAATTCTCGAATCCGTGAGTAAAAATTCTATTATAACCATACGAGTAAATATCGAATTCTCGAATCCATGAGTAAAATGTCTATTATACCTATACGCGAGTAAATATCGAATTCTCGAATCCGTGAGTAAAATGTCATTTTATACCTATACTATAATATCGAATCTCGAATCCGAGTAAAAATGTCTATTATACTATACGCGAGTAAATATCGAATTCGAATCCGCAAGTAAAAATGTCCTATTTACCTATAGTGAGTAAATATCGAATTCGCATTCGATAGTAAAATGTCTATTATATACCTATGCGCAAGTAAAATAAAATATCAATTCATCAAATCCGAAAGTAAAATTCTATTCTATCCTATAATGCGAGTAAATATCGATACTGATTTCTGGCAAGTAAATGTCTATAACCTATACGCGATAATAATCGAATTCTCAAATCTCTCAAGAAATCCATTCTAATGACGAGTAAAAATGGTCTTATCAACTAAATTTAACCTATAGCATAATATTCGAATTCTCGAATCCCCAAGTAAAAAGGTCTATTACTATCTATAGTGCGAGTAAATCATCGAATTCTCGATCTGATTAAAATGTAATCATACCTATAACGCGATTAAATATCGAATTCTCGGTCCACTAGTAAAAATGTCTATTATTCCAATGCGCAAGTAAATATCGAATTCTAGAATCCGCGATTAAAATGTCTATTATACCTATAAGCGAGTAAATATTGAATTTTCGAATCCGTGAGTAAAATGTCTATTATACCTATATGCGACTAAATATCGAATTCTCGAATCCATGAGTAAAATGTCTCTTATACCTATACGCGAGTAAATAACGAATTCTCTAATCCATGAGTAAAATGTCTATTATACCTATACGCGAGTAAATATCGAATTCTCGAATCCGTGAGTAAAATGTCTATTTACTTAGTGGACGCGAGAATTCGATATTTAATCGCGTTATGGTATGATTACATTTTATCAGAGTTCGAGAATTCGATGATTACTCGCCTATAGATATAATAGACTTTTAACTTGGTGATTGAGAATTCGAATATTACTTGCGTATATGGTCTTGATTTTACTCGATTCAGATCCATATTTCTATCATTGTGAGCATTTACTGGGATTGAGAATTCGATTTTATGTATCGCGTATAGGTATAATAGACATTTTACTTGCCAGATTCAGTATTCGATATTTTTACTCGCATATAGGAAGAGTTAGAAATTTTACTTTCGGATTTGAGAATTCGAATATTTTACATCGCGAATAGGTATAATAGACATTTTACTCACGATTCGATATTCGATATTTACTCGCACATATAGGAAGTAATAGACATTTTACTTCAGGATTCAGAATTCGATATTTACTCGCGTATAGGTATAATAGACATTTTTCTCTTGGATTCGAGATTCGATATTTACGGTATAGGTATAAAAGACATTTTACCACGGATTCGAGAATTCGATATTTACTCGCGTAATAGTATAATAGACATTTTACTCATGGATTCGAGAATTCGATATTTACTCGTATAGGTATAATACGAATTTTTACTCACGGATTCGAGAATTCGATATTTCTCGCGTATAGTGTATAAAGACATTTTACTCTGCGGATTCGAGAATTCGATTTTACTGCGATGGATAATAGACATTTTACTGCGGATTCGATAATTCGATATTTATTCGCGTATATGGTATAATAGACATTTTAATTCACGATTCATATTTGATTATTACTCATATAGATATAATAGACATTTTACTCATGTGATTTTCGAGAATTCGATATTACTCGCGTATAGGAATAAGACATTTTACTCACGGATTTAGATATTCGATATTACTCGCGTATATGTATAATAGACATTTTACTGTGGATTCGCGAATTCGATATTTACTCCGTTATAGGTATAATAGACTTTTACTTGCGGATTATGAATTCAATATTTACTCGCGTATAGTATAATAGACCATTTTTACTCAGTGATTCGTAGAATTCGAATATTTATCGCTATAGGTTGTATAGACAAAATATCGAATACTGAATCCGCAAGTAAAATGTCTATTATACCTATACGCGAATAAATATCGAATTCTCGAATCCACAAGTAAAATGTCTATTATACCTCATCCAACATAGGCATACCGTTTATTCAGAAACATGTGGGAGAATTGATTATTTAGTGGGGGGTTTTATTGTGGGGGGCATGTTCCAAGTTTTGGGGCTTTTAAATTACAGAGCACTTTGATTTTTTTCTTGAATTACAAGTTGTGCATGCGTTCCAATTTGAGCTAGTGTGGTTTGGCCCCGTCCTTGTTGCATCCAGAATATAGCATACCTTTTGATTCAGAAATGTTGGGGCAATGACATTAAGTGGGTTTTTTGCTTGTCAAGTGGGTTTAGGTAGGTTTCAACCCTTTAAAATCATCTTCTCTTATTTTCACAAAAACCTCCTAAAAACACGGAGTTCTTGGATTACTGGGCTCGGAATCTCATTGTATGTTGAACGATGGCACGAAACGTAGCTGAAGGGTGTGAAAAGCCAAGGGAATATATAAGTTTGGGGGGTGTATTCTTAATATAGAGGGGTGGTGTAGTCTGACAATCTGAAAAGTTGCTGTACTTGGGACATTGTTCATTGGCTCCACATTTGTGGCTAGTGATTCCACGTTGCGGTGTATGTAACCATTACATAGGGCCAGTACCGTTTGATTCAGACATTTAGGAAATGGATCATGGTAACTTTTTTTTACATTACTTGGGATTTTGGCACTGATTTTCTACCTTGGGAGTGTTTTTTTTCAAAAATTTTTTAGAAAATAGGCTGCAAAAGTGCGAAACTTCTCGAAGAAACTGCCGCCCACACCACTTGATGGTACGAAGAACCAAACTACCAGGAATTTTGTAGAAGATAAAAGGTGTGTGGATTCGAGAAATATATGGTTTGTGGGGGTTGTTTTGTGGGGAAAAAATTGCAGATGTTCAAATTCGATTTGACTGGAAATTTTTGCTGTTTGAAGCCAGGTGCATTGTCTACATTGTGGCTTTTCGCTCCAGTCCCACATTGTGTAACCACACATATGGCATAACGTTGATCTCAGGACATTTGGGAGATTGATATTTAGTAACTTTGTTTATTGATGTCCAATGAGGTGTTGCATGATTTTACTTTTGTTGAATGTTTTTGTTCATTTTTTTCAGACAAATGCGAACTTCTACGAAGAACTGCGCACCACACCATTGATGGTATGGAATGAACAAACTACAGGCGTTACATAGCTGAAGGTGTGTAGATTTCAGGAATATATATTTGTGGGGGTCTTTCTAAGTTACGGGTGTGGGTTGTTTTTGTGGAAACAACTGCCAGACTGTCCAAATTCGGAGGGTTGGCTAAAAGATTGTTCGCTGTTTCTGAGCCATCACTTGATTGTCTCACTTGTGGGCATTTCGTTCCCCGTCTGGGGTGTACACCACAATATGGCATTACCGTTGATCAGGACCATTTGGGAGATTTGATATTGGTAACTTTTTTTTACATTCCATGGGGTTGGCATTGATTTCTACCTTTTGAATGTTGTTTATTGTTCATTTTTTTTGAAAATCTGGGTAAAGTGCAAAATCTACGAAGAACTGGCACCCCACACATTGATGGTATGAATGATAGAACAAAAAATACAACGATACTAGTAAAGGTGTGCAGATTTCAGAAATACTATAGTTTGGTGGGGGGTCATTTTTGAGTTGGGGGGTGTTTTGTGGGAAAAAAAACTGCGGGACTGTTCAAAAGTACAAAACTGGCTAATTTTTTTTGTTTGCTGCTACTGAAAATTGGCAACTGGTCACGCTCTGAGGTGAGTTGGTAGCCAGGTCTTCTGCGTACAACCCATGAATGTGGCATACGTTTCTATGGGGAGGGTTAGGCTGTAATATATTTGTGATGCGTTTGAAAATTTCTCACAGTTTTAGCGGAAATTTGCATGATTTTGGTCTCTGATTTTACAGTGAGGAAAACAAACAGGAAAAGGAGGAAAAGGTAGAGTAACTTCACCAATTGACGAAGAGCTGCGTCAGTTAATCGAAACCTAACCTCACTCGTTAAAATCTGTGGGGGTAGTTTCTAAAAAAGATCTCCTTGTGGGGATATTTAGGTATTTTGGTAGATATTCATGTTGAAACTGTCAGTTAGTGGTTATACATTTTAATTTGGTTTAGGGGTATGTAATATTCTTTGAAGGTGTTGCAATTTAGTTTTGGGGTCTCTGTACAGAAAAGTCGTGGTGGTTTACCACATATATTCTTGGTATCGTTTGTCTACTGGAGTGAGTGATCAGGCTTTTAGAAACAAGTAAGGATTTTTGTGCGTAGAACCTTGAAGATAACTATAATAAAAAGGGAAAATTCCATGAAAAATTTGCACAAATTTTTCATTTTTTTTACATATTACCCAAATTCCAGTTAAAATTTCGGAAAGAAAAGTTAAAAAAATTTTGTTACCCTGTAAAGTACCACTTTGTGATGAAAAAAACAACCAATGTATAAATATTCCGATTTATTGCAAGGTTTCACTACTGTAAAATTAGTTCTAACAGCGTTAAGGGCAAAAAATCTTAAAAATCTCTTGGCAGTTACGCAAAAAAAAAACATGAAACATTTTTTTTCCCTTGCAGTGAAAAGAGGGTTTTATAAAGAGCAAACTAAAGCCTCAAAACAAACAGAATCAGAAGGCAGTAGTGGTCATATTTCTTCACCCTGGTTTTACTACAAGTCAATACTTTTTCTCCTTTTAGGTAAAAACTAGGTACCTCGGTTGGTTATACTCAGGGGGTGTTATACTCGAGTATATACGATAGTTTAAGAAAATTTCTAGTTAATTTACAAATAAAAAATAGGCACTGGAAACTTACGGTAAAATGGCTCTGGCAACTGGGAAAATGGTTCTGGGGAATATGTTCTATATCACCAATTGCTCAAGGGTTATAAGCCAATTTGAGGGGTTACCAAAAAACAATACATTCGAAGGGTTACAAAACATTCGAGGGTTATTACCCAAACCGGGACATTCCAGAGCATATCACAGAAAACGTGCTTTAGACGGTTACAGAACAAATACATTGAGGTTTACCCGAATATTCGAGGTTTATACGAACTGCTTACATTCAGAGATATCACAGGGAAAATGCGGGTTTGGAAGGGTAATCGAGGGTTACTGATTTTTGATAATTATCAAAAAATAAGTCAACGAGTTTGAAAAAAAACATAAGTCAGGAAGTGTTAAAGAGTCATTTTGTCCAAAAACTGTTATAAAAAATTCGGGGGTTAAACTTTTTTTAGGTGTGGGTTTGCTTCTAGACAATCTCTAGTTCATAACCATATATTTTGCAAAAACTCAGTTCCAATTATCAGAACTTTGTAGTGGAATATTGGTTGCTTGTCAGGGTGTTTGTGCTGCCAACCAACCAACAAAAAAGTCAATTACCATATACTAGAAAAGATGGGAAAAGAATATCTCGGCATACGTGGGCATTAGAAGGGACCAATCGGACGGGTAACACTTCTACCTTAGGGGAGGATTCCCGAATATTGTTACCTGAACGCAACCTTGACCATCGGCCTTGATTTCAAAACAAGCCAGCAATCCATACATAAAAACGTCAGATATCTTTATTAATTAGTTCTAAAAAAACACATGTAATACGATAGATTAGCACACCCACCACACGAGCATAAAAACCAACCAATAATAGTTAAAAGAAGTCCCTTCTACCAAAAGTCGTGGTTGCTAGAATGTTCCAAAAAAATATGATTTATGCAATACTGTCCTTATATATATACCAGGCCAAACAACCTTAATACGTGCTGGGGATGGGGTGGGAATATAATGCACTAGAAGTCCTTATATATCTATAAGGGGACTGGACTGCATAAATTCATCTTATTAGTTTTGGACATGTTACAAACCAACGACTTTGGTTAGAAGTGGATTCTTTTTAATATTATTGACAATTAAATATTGTTATTAGTGTGTTTTTTAAAAATAATTAATAAAGATGCTGATTGTTCTTATAGTATGGAGTGGTTGGCTTGTTGAAAAAACAGGCAATGGGGAAGGTTGTGTGCAGGGTTAAATAATATTCGGAAAAATCTCCCCTAGGGTGTGAGAAGTGTTACCGGTCCCTTCTTATGCCGTTGAAGTGCTGCTTTGAGTGTACTCTAGGGAATATTCTTTCCCATTCTTTCTAGTTTACATTTTCTTTCGTAACTCTGCCACCATCATGTAAATGATTAAGCGCAGGTTGGTAAGGTTTAGTGGTAGGTCCCCGTGATCTAATTATATTAGATTATGATACCATATACTGTAACAAAGTGTGGTTTTGAAATTATGTGTAGACAAATTATTCGTTTCTTTGGTGTTATTGGTTTGCAGATAAAAAGGAAACATTTTATACATATATGTGTGGTATTATTTCCAAACATGATTAACAATGTATATTTTGGTGGTGCTCTCACATGAAAATGCTGGGAGTTTGCCAGTCCTGTGTCCATCTTTCCCAGGTTACTTTTCATTTGTAATGTTTTTTTTAAAAAAAACTTTGAACACTATAGTTCCCTTTAAGTTAAGGAAAGGCAATGCCACCAGGGAATGTTGTACTCGACAAATTTGAGAGGCACGATGAAAAGCCGTGGGACACCAACATCAGGCTACTTTTATTGTATAAATGGAAGTTGCAATTTTACCATGATGTCATTATGTCATATATCTGGGCCAATCATATACTTAGCCAGATAGGAATCAACCATGGTGGGCCCTTAGATTAGTTGTTAATGAAGGCGGTGGGATGTACCAGGTTGAATGCTGTGCGAAGTCAGGGATCACGAGTTTGATAGGCCAATGGAGTGGTCAGAGGTCATGGGAGGATGTGTTCTGACCAAAGGGCCCAGTTGGCTGCTCCAGTTGTGTTTGATTAGTACCTGTGATCTCGATCCTTGTTTCCTGACTTTTGGCTTTGTCCAAGCCTTTGTGGATGTATTAAAACAACTATAGGTTTCTTCCTTTGTCCTTTTTTTTTTTTTTTTATAGCTTTGTCTTTGCATAGAAATAATAACAACCGATTATATAAGGAGAAAATCTCTATTTAGCATATAATAACATCACAGTTCTACAAAAAAAATAACACGTAGATTACTGTACAAGGAAAGTGCGTGTGTGTGGTGCGTAACACTTAACTGTTACAGTTTGTTAGGGCTCGGTTCAGTTATCCATATTTTACAATGGACAAAAGGCAGAGAGCAGCATTTACAATGGCTTTGACCCCAAAGTGGCCCAGGTAACTCATATCTTGACTGTGCGGGGCCGCAGCCTTATTAAGTGAGGCATGGCCAGGATGGGGGGGGCCTACCTTGGTTAGGATGCACTGCTAGTTTTATCGTTTAGATTGTAGTTTAGACTCCTCCCCCTCCTTACAGGATGGACTATCGTATATTAAAAGTTTATTTTAATAAAAAAAACTGGTAAAATGAAAAAGACTGGGACAGGGACTATAGGACTGATAATTACTACCTCCAATATGGTTGTCTGGAGGAGCAACCAGTCCCAGATGTGCTTCACACAATTTTAAACACAGGAATAGGTCCGGGACAACCGGCCAACATGAAAAAACTGTGACGCAGTGGCGATCTACGTTAAAAACATTCGGGGGCACGTGCCCGGATTGTTGCAAAGTGCCCCGAATGGTTTTTCCTGACTTGTGCCCCGTAGTTCCGGGGACTCCCGGCGGGCGGAACTCAGCGGCGCGATGAACGTCACGCGCCCACGGCTGGCGCGATTGGCCGTCACGCGCGCGGACGGGCAGAACATCACGACGGCTCCTCTGCGCTACCTCGCCTCAGATAGCGCAGATCGAGCGTAATAAGAGATAGATAGCGGTAGCAGTTGATAGATTAGCAGCAGACGTATATAGATAGTAGATTAGAGATAGTAGCAGATTAGAAGAGAGATAGATAGATGAGCAGAGTAGTGAGTGCAGTTAGATCTAGATAGAACAGATAAGATGTAGATAGGGGATATAGCTAAAGACAGGAGTTAGATAGAGATAGCAGAGTAGATAGAGTTATAGATAGTAGATTCGAGAGTCAGATAGTAGATAGATAGTGAGACAGGTATAGATAGTAGTCAAGCGAGTAGTAGATTAGATAGATAGCAGGAGTTAGATAGATAGATCAGGAGTTAGATAGATAGATAGCAGATAGATAGAGATAGATGCAGAGTTGAGAATCGACGGAAGAGTTTAGATAGAGATCCAGACTAGATTAGATGTAGATAGATTAGCAAGAGTCAGATAGATGCAGGATAGATAGATAGATAGATAGATAGATAGATAGATAGAATAGCACGTAGATCAAGATAGCAGAGTTAAATAGATTAGTAGAAGTATAGAGAGTAGAGGATAGGATAGAAGAGTATAGATAGTAGATAGCAGAGAAGATAGAGATAGATAGCAATTAGATAGATTAGATAGACACGAGTTAGCTACGATAGACTAGCCAGGTTAGATGATAGATAGCAGAGTTAGATAGATACGGAGTAGATAGATAGATGATAGATAGATAAGCATAGTAGTAGTAGATAGATCAGGATAGATAGCAACAGAGTGGACGCTATAGATAGATAGATTAGATAGATAGATAGATAGGATAGATAGATAAGCGCAGGTATAGATAGTAGATAGATAGATAGATAGCAGAGCCCGAGATTAGATAGATGCAGATTAGGATAGATAAGAAGCCAGAGTAATAGTAGGATAGCAGAGTTATTGATGCAGAGTTGAGATAGCAGAGAGATAGTAGATAGTAGAATAGCAGAGTTAGATAGCTAGTAGTCAGATTTTAGTAATAGATAGATAGATAGCAGAGTTAGATAGATAGATAGCAGAGTTTAGATAGATACATAGATAGCAGAATTAGCAGATAGATGCAGAGAGAGAGAGGGACGAAGAAGATAGAAGAGAGAGAGATAGATGATAGCGAGTAGATAGAAGGATAGATAGCGAGTTAGATAGATAGATATACAGAGAGGAGAGGGACAGCTTAGATAGGGGCAAGAGGTCCATGTAAAAAGGTACACAGGAAGGTCTTCCTGCCAAAGTATGGGCCAAGCGAGACACATGACAAGCCAACAAACCGTAGGTAAGTTTAATTAAAAATTACCAGATTGCTTACGTATATAATGAAGTGCCAGTTTACGGTGCTTGTGTCATTGAATTTGTGTCTCTCGCTATCCAAATCTCTATCTTGGTCTGTATATTTCACTGTCGTTCTGTCTGGTTTATCCCTATCGGGGCGCTGTGTGTCTATGTTTGTGGTTATTCTATCTGTCTGTCTGTGTTTTTGGCCATTTCATTAAGTACTTAGTGGGTCGTGTGGGCCTAATTGGGGCGGAGAAAGGGGGCGGTGGCCTAAAAAATTTTGCGCCGCGCTGCGCGCGACGCATGCGGGCCCAGGAGGTGCCCGGAATCTCGAGGACCTAGATACGCCCCTGACTGTACGTGACGTAGCTCCTAACAAATATCTGTGATATAATAAAAAATAAAAAATATAATAAAAGATATAAAAAAAACTATGATAATAGAAAAGAATAAATATATAATAAAAGATAATAATAGTAATAGAATAAAAATATAAGTATACAGTAATAAAATATCAAAAAAAATATAGCAAATGAATCAATAGTTAACCTCCCTGCCCCAGGTACTTTCCATAGATATCCTTAAGCTTGGAGGTATCTGCGATACTCCAACACACAAACCTGTCAAATCGGTACCTAATGGACATGATGAAGAGGACGGCAGCGGTTTAAATAAGCCCATCACAATGCTCTCTCTTGCACAATTAACTATTATTGTTTGTTTTATGGTTATAGAGAGAATGCATACACAGGGAAGAACATACTAACTCCTTGACAGATTGTGTCCCAGGTGGGACTAAAATCATTGCTGCAAAGGGACATCCGTGAAACCACTGTTGCTGCCCACAACTGTGTGACAGTAAAAAAAAAAATTTTACTTTGAAATTTTGCATAGGGGCCCAGTTCGAACTAGCATGCCAGCATGCTACTCTTTGATAAAGGTTAGGAGCAATTTATACAAGTGCAAAGTTTGATTGACTATAAAAGCCTAAGATGCAATTCCATGAATAAAACATGTAGAGGGAGGAGAACGCTAATGTAAAGGTTCGCTGTTTGCCTTGAAAATCAAGGTGAGGATGAGAATAGAGATGGACTAGAAACTGGAGCACGAGGTCGAAGCTCAAAAACTATGCGAGTTTCACAAACGACTTGGACTTCTCAGAACTATCCCGGACCGGGATTTTCGATATTTTCCGGGACTTTGATAAATTATTTGAAGTTCGAACTTTCAAGAATGCGGATATATGCGAGTTAGTAGTAAATGTCTATATATACAATATCCGCGAGTAAAATCAAATTACGAATGCGCCACGTTTAAAATGTCTATGGCTACCTATAGTGAGTTTTAAATATCGAAATCCGTGAGTAGAGTAAAATGGTCTATTGATACCTAATACACGCTTAATTTCGAATTCCCAAAAAAATCCCGTAAATGTCTTATTATGCCTATACGCGAGTAAATATCGAATTTGAAATGTGAGGTAAATGTGTATATGATATCTATGCGCGAGTAAATATCGAACTCACGTGAGTTAAAATGTCTATTATACATACGCGACGAAATGATTGAATCTGAATCACAAGTAAAAATGGTCGATTATCTCGATCATGCGAGTAAATATCGAATTAAAATCCGAAGTAAAACTGTCTATTATACCATTTGCGAGTTAAATTATGAATGCTCGAATCCGCAAGTAAAATGTCTATTATATCTATACGCGAGTAAATATCGAATTCTCGAATCCACGAGTAAAATGTCTATTATATCTATATGCACGTAAATATTGAATATTGAATCTGCAAGTAAAATGTCTATTATACCTATACGCGAATAAATATCGAACTATCGAATCCGCGAGTAAAATGTCTATTATATCTATATGGGAGTAAATATCGAATACTGAATCCGCAAGTAAAACGTCTATTATACCTATACGCGAATAAATATCGAATTCTCGAATCCACAAGTAAAATGTCTATTATACCTTTACGCGGGTAAATATCGAATTCTCGAATCCACAAGTAAAATGTCTATTATATCTTTGAAGATTCTTAAAAGCGAGAGTGGAGAAGAAAAAATATAAAGATTCTTAGCCACCAAACCTTATTTATTAATATACAAGCATCATTAAACATCCCCATTAATCATTCATCAAATCATGTGAGAGAACGTAAAGTGTATGTGCAGGCAAAAAATGATCCGTGGAGGGTCCTGGCAGAACCAATTACTAAACATTTTTATTTAATAAAACATGAATTAAATGTAAAAAATACTATGTAAAAATGAATTAAAAAGTGACGTACATGTTAAAAAAAAAAATTGACTCACCACAGGGGAGCTACTGTAGCTAATAGACAGGTAATTAAAAAAGGTGACTTTTCGTAGCAAACGAGGACAGGACATCAATTGAATTGCCTTTACAATGTGAACTTTTAGGTTCACCTCACCTCTTTGACACCATGAGCCTTTATTTCAAAGAATAACCTTAAGAAAGCCACACTTCATTTGCCACCGCAAATCCCATCACTATAGCAGAAGAACAGTGGGAGCTGCGTCAATGAATAGGGATTGTTTACGAAAGGCTTAAAAAATTTTAAATATATAGGAGGACATGTCCCTGCAAAATGGGCAATCTCATGGATTGAAGGTATCATTGATTTGTGTTTAGGTAAAATTCCTCAGCAAAGAAACCAAGAAATAAGCCATCCTTACTAACAATATTTAAAAGTGACTTACAGTGTATCAGAAATTACTTTATGAGATTCCACCAGTAAAATGTTTCTTTCCTCAGTTAACTCATATCACATCATACCCCTCCCAAAGAGAGTCTGCTATACTGAGCTGGCTAAGTGCGTTTGCCATTAACGTTTTGCCCTGCAGAGGATCACTATTTACTCTAATAGGGGAATTCAACAAGGAGAGATGCAGCACGCGCAGCGATCCTTCCTCCCTTAATGTTGCGCTTAAACGATTTACAAATCGGTTAGCAGACGTAAGCTTTTTGCTATAGCTGGCCATTAAATACTTACACGGGGGAGATTCATTCCAGAGCCTCGAGCCTCTGTAACTCCCGTCCGGGAGCATTTGCGGCTCTGGTGAATCTCCCTTATAAAAAATCACCTTTTTCAAAATTAAAAAGTCCTGGCGGCAGGAACTTTAAAATTGGGAGTGGGCTTTTTAAAGTGGGAATAGCTAAAATATGGTGGCGGCCTGACCGCTTACTTCTGCCATGATAACTCAGTAATTAAAACATGGAAATCCGCACTTGTTCCTGTATGTCCAGTATAATTTTTCGCCTCAGAAGGGCCCCCCACCAAAGCATTGTAAACATGGCCCTACAGGGTATATTTAGCAAACCCCCGATTTCAAGTCCAACCCAAAGGGCAGACAGAAAGAAGTATTCTTTTTTTATTACATTTTTGTGCTACAAACATTTATGTTCCTTCTGCATTGACCATCTGCGAAGGTATAATTTTGTGAAAACATGACTGTTGGGTTGTAATTGTGTAAAGCCTGATTAGGTGAACGAAAAAACACTATATGTATTAGTCATCAATATTAACCAGAATAAATCTACCCAACTAAAACATGTGGGCTGAAATTGATTATTTGCCAAACAAATGCCCATCAGTGTTCATTATGGTGTTAAATTGTTCAACAATCTGTCACCATATCACCCAAAGCATTTAATCGAAGAAAATAAATGCGATCCCTTATCATTTTATTAGTTTGTACACAAAAATAGCAAAAACAACCAAAATGTAGAGGGACATGCAGGAAAATGCAATACAATGTAGAGGGACTACAGAAATGAATACAATTGTGAGAGGGACATACAGAAAAGAAATTACAATGTAGAGGGACATACACGGAAAATGAAAGTCATTGTAGAGGGACATACAGGAAATTGAAATACATGTACAGGTAGATGTGGAAATACAGGAAAATGCAAATACAATGTAGAGGGGAACAGGAAATGAAAACAATGTAGAGGGACATACAGGAAAAGCAATACAATGTAGAGTGACATGATCAAGGAAAATGCAATACAATGTAGAGGGACATCAGGAAAATGCATTACAATGTAGAGGGACATACAGAAAGGAAAAATGCAATACAAATGATAGAGGGAAATACAGGCAAATGCAATACAATGTAGAGGGACATACAGGAAAATGCAATACAGTTGTAGAGGGACATACAGGAAAATGCAATACAATGTAGAGGGAATACAGGAAAATGCCTACAATGTAGAGGGACATACAGGCAAATGCAATACAATGTAGAAGGAAATACAGGAAAATGCAATACAATGTAGAGGGAAATACAGGAAAATGCATACAATGTGAGGGACATACAGGAAAATGCACTACAAGTGTAGAGGGAAATACAGGAAATGCAATACAATGTAGAGGGGACATACAGGAAAATGCAATACAATAGAGGGAAATACAGGAAAATGCAATACCAATGTAGAGGGAATAACAGGCAAAATGCAATACAATGTAGAGGGACATGGACAAACAGGAAAATCAATAACGCAATGTAGAGGGAAATACAGGAAAATGCAATACAATGTGAGGGAAATACAGGCAAATGCTCATGTAGGAATTACAAGGGCAGCATATGTAGAGCGGACAACAGGAAAAATGCAATACAATGTAGAGGGACATAAGGAAAAGCAATACATGTAGAGGGAAATACAGGGAAAATGCAAATACAAGTAGAGGGAAATACAGGCAAATGCAATGACAATATAGAGGGACATACAGGAAACTTGCCAATGACGTAGAGGGACATACAGCAACCCCCCCTGCAATACGCAATGTAGAGGGGACATACAGGAAATGCAATATCAGTGTAGAGGGAAAATACAGGAAAATGCAATACAATGTAGAGGGAAATACAGGCAAAGGCAATAAAAGGTAGAGGGACATACACGGAAATGCAATACAATGTGAGGGACAGACAGGAAAAATGCAATACAATGTAGAGGGAACTACAGGCAATGCAATACAGAGAGATGAGAAAAAAAATATAAAGAAAAATG